>CM040245.1:250889909-250913542 GCA_022545495.1 Chrysanthemum lavandulifolium
TATTAATTTACAAACATACAAGAATTAGTGGCTCCAAATTAAGTTGTTGGAAGGCTATTAATTTACAAACATCCCAATATTTATATGTTGGAAGACTCTTGTGGTGACATTTATACTTTTAACTACCTTAATGCATATTCATGATTGTTATTCTATTTTAGGCAATGGGTTGTGAACACACAGTTTGCAAGTTTTGTATGGCGGAACTTGAACCGAGTGGATTTACAATGTCTTTCTTGTGAACATTTCTCAAAGTATTTGGATCATTTTATCACAAACTTATGAACTCACCAACCTTTGTGTTGACACTTTTAGCATATTTATCTCGGTCATAAGGCGATAGCATTTCATGGAGCTTTTGGGTCTCATGGCATACATTGGAGTCTAGTGTTTTTATCTATTACCATTCGACATGTTTTGTAAACCTTTATGTATTATCAAACTTTGGGATCTCATGTGTTGTAAACTTTAACTTGTTTAATCGAATGGTAAACTCTTTAAAACGTCTCATTATAGAGGTCGCTTTTCTTTATCCATACTTTGTGCTATGACGTCATACCCCAATGACACTATCGTTCACCGCGATATTTTGGGGTGTGATGATTGGTATCGAGCCTTGGTTATAGAGAACTAGGTTGCATTTTAGTTCCTAGACTATAACCGCTTTCTTGTCGATCCTTTCGTTTCCTATCGCCTTACTCACTTTTCGTGCGATATGTTTTCTTAAGTATTCCTTCTAGAACCACCTCATTGGATAACGTAGTTTCCTTGTACCAATAGAGAGTCCCAAAATCTAGTTGGGTCATCAAAGATATGGAGCTCAAGAATGAGCACTTATCTAACTTGATCTCGTGTGAGCTCTTGTTTGATGAGATGCGAGATCGAGCTAAATAAGTATTACTATAAAGCTGGATAGATTTGATGATTTTGCCCGAGGATGGGAGTTCTCTTGAGGATACTTTGGGCACTGCTGGCGACCAAACCTCGTAGTGACTATAGCACCTAAAGGAATTTCCTATACACCAAGTGCGACTCTCCCTAGATACCTACCCTAAATTCCTCCTCCACCGTTTAGAATCGGATGATAGAACGGCTATCTATTTCAGTAACAACAATCGCCGAGACATGTATGCTTGGTGGTATGTACACGTGTGAAATGAAACAATTATAATTATGGTGGCCAACATAATTATAAATGTGTCACAACCCACGTGGACATATGCGACCACACATACATAGATCGGTGTGGGTACACCTTAGGAACCAATTGTGGCGTGGTATTATGTTCGAGGACGTTACATAGACATTGGGAATTCAACGGTTCTTTCCTTGCGAGATCATGACACCAAAGAGGGTAACACGCAAGATCGCCGAGGTGGTGCGACACCAAGGGTGGAATGACAGGTGAGCATGGAGGTAGAGGAGGCGGTAGCGACGGGTAACAATGACAACAACATCAAGGAAACCCCGATTTTGCCGCCATCATCGCTCAACAACTTCAAATCTTGCTTCCCACTATTGTCACACAAGTTGGAAACCATAAGAATAACTCAGAAACCACGGAACGGATCGGCGACACCAACAATGTAGTTGGCGGTGGCAACAATAACAACACCAACAACAACAACAACAACAACATAATTGGATGCACGTATAAGGAATTTTACGTATGCAAACCCGTGGAGTTTGATGGTATAGGAGGTGCTTTGACGATACTCGATGGGTAGAGAAGGCAGTCGGTGATCGACATCAACAATTGTGCCACACATCGGAGGGTGAAGTATGCAGCTTGCTTTGCTATCGTGGAAGGCATTGACATGGTGGAACACACAGCTACGGTGGCTAGGGGCGAGAGGCTATAGGTATGACATGGGACTAATTTAAGGCGTTATTAAAGAGTATTATTGCCGGACAATGAAATGCGTAAACCGGAAGATGAATTTTATCACCATTCCATGATAGGGCTTGTCACGCAGCCTACACTGACCGATTTCATGAATTAGCCGACTAGTTCCTCATCTAGTTACCCCGAATCCAAGAGAATCGCGAGGTACATATATGGTCTTGTGCCCGAAACTGTGGAACTGTGAAAACTATCGAGCCATCTACAATACAAAGTGCAATACTAAGCGGGAACCCCGATGGACAAGATGGTTAGAAATGGTACTTTGAAGAGCAGTGACAAGAGGAAGGAAGCGAGTGGGTCGAATAAGCGGATGGACGTGGTAGCGCATACAACAAAAGGGCAAGAGTTTTTGTGGCAACTGTAATCGAACAAAGAGAGTATGGGTACACATCCCAAGTGTGCTAAATGTGCTTATCATCATCCGAAGAACAAGCCCCGCTTGTGTACAAATTGCAATCGATACGGCCATTTTAAGGAGCGATGTAAAACACGGTAGCACCCAAGCTAACGTGGGCAACATGAGGAATAACCAAAGGACTTGCTTTGAATGTAACAGCCGAACCACTTCCGAATAATTGTCCTAAGTTGAATGGAACGCAGAGGCAACCACAAGGTAACCAACACCTAGCTTTAGCAATTGAAGGAAACAACCCGAACCTCAGACTCAATATCACCCACCTCGACCTCGAGCATTCTATATAGGGACCGAGGCAGCCCGCAATGCATAATCGATACGTTTCCCTAGACGCCTAAGTTTTGACATAAACACTTTGACCATACACTTGATTTCGCTGAAACCTTAGGGTAGAACTTTATGTATCATCGATTGAATCACGAGGACGTGATTCCTCCGACATGGGAAGAATGTCACAATTCTCAATTTTGGTCATTTCTCAAACTCTACATTCATCATACTAGTCATGCATGGGTTTTGAATTTCACATTAAACGCATAATTTCATATTAAATAAACCTTATCGCAGTAATAAATTATTTTGAACATTTGATCCACACTTCCAAAAGTTTATCACAATATATTTTATACTCATATTAAGTCTATAAAACATTATTATTAGTTACTCGGTGTTTTAAATTTATTTCATATTTAAATTTTTATGTTTATATAAATTACTGACGGTTTTCTTAAATTCAACCCGATAAATATTTATTCACTCAAATCTTTCAAGAAATGTATTTTTATAATTTTTATGACCTCAATATATTTTATCTTGACCCGTGAAAATTTATTTTTATCTAACGCTACCTTATATATTCAAATGGGTACACAATTTACCACAAGTCTTCAAGTAACTTACATTTTATAATACTTATACATTTTATTACAACAAAATACAACTTGATCTCTTTTTGCTTCATACATGTCGACCAATTCCCAAATGGGTGAGTCATTTGGTACTAAATATCTTACAAATATATCTACATAATATCACAAACACACACTACTCATAACAAAAGGTGTAAAATTGGTTTTCTTCCTCTTCCTCTCTTCACAAAACCGCCACCATAGGACCAAGCAAGGAGATCATAAATTTTCCAAGGCAAGGTTTTAACACACTAGTATCACTTTTGTTGAAGGTTTTGCAATAAAACCTAGGTGATTAGATAAACCCTTTTGTCCTTAAACCTCATCAAGTATTCTTGAAAGCATCTCATGTTTATTTTTCATCATACATATTTATTTCATAATCATTTCATCATATTTGAGCAAAAACATGCAAGTCATATGATGTTGTACCACATTTTCATTGATTTTCAAGAGTTATGAATATATATAAGTCATCCTATAATTATTCCTTGTTATATATTAGTTTTGGTGATGTCTAGGAAACCATGACACCCTAAGAAGGTGTATGGTAGGATTAGAATAGCTCCGGAGTTGTTTTGAATTGGTTAGAATAGGTTTTGCGCGAGAAAAACTCATTTCGACAACTTTATATAGTGGTCTGATCTTATTTGCGAAATCTGGAAAATCCGACAGTTTGTAAAATATTTTGGGCTAGATATTCAGAAAATATACTTTAAAACGAAACGCGTGGCGCTTGAACGGGTTAAACGGAGCTATAACGAAGAAGTTATGCTATTTTCAAGTTTAACGACGAAACTATTTTCCTGAAAACCGACTGTTGTTACAAATCATTGAACTGATAAAATTTTATAACAAACTGACCCTTGAAAGTATTTTTACATGAAACTAGACTCAATTACCTTCGAAATGACGGGTGGCTCGACCCGTGATGATTTACGGTTAAAAAGATATGATTTTTCCAAGTTTGTTCTCCAAATTTGTTCTCCAAAAATTAGTTCTCCAAATTTCTTTTCAAGTTTGTTCTCCAAACGGGTCAAGAAATGACCATGTTGAGGGTCGTTTTTAACATAGATGGGATACTTTTTATAAAGAGATGTCTTCTAGTAAAAGTAAGTTCACCGAGCCTATTTTCCAAAATGTCAAACCGTTCGTCAAACGGAGTTGTAACGAGTAAAATACGGTCACTCAAACTTTGCCGAAAGTTACCTTCAGCAACATTTTGGGTACAAGTACCCTACTTCACCTATGTTTTTCTCCATGATCGAGACCTCTATGATAAAAACTTAAAACTAAAACTTTGAGATATTGATACAAGCTTCTCAAAACCGTTGAGTTCGCTTCCTAACGCCGACGTGCACCATTTTACGACTAGCTTTTAGAGGCCATTTTAGTCACTTTCATGAAAATTTCAACGACATTATTTTACTACTAAAAGTTATAATTTCACAATAAATCATTAAATGACTATCGTGGATATCATTTCAACATAAATACTTGTAAAGTATTTTATAATATGACGAGATGTCATAAACATATATTTCGATGATAAACATTATTTTCAAAACGCACAAGTGGTATGGATATCATATGGAGTTGCATGCACGACATTGTATCACTCATTCACGACAACATATCATAACTCAAGTCATGACATTCATTTTAGGTCGCGGATAGTTTCCGAGCCTCATTTTAGTGCACTTCATTTTGTTAGCATATCAATCATACCAGTGAGTTCATACCCGCTTTAATTCATTTAAATTCCTATAAACTATTTGGGGTAGATATATGCTTATTTATCCAAACATTTACACTCTTTGCCAAACAACATTACCTATACTTTAGACTTGATTGCTTATATACTTGATTGGGTTATACTTGATTTCATATGCATATTTGGAACAAACATACAAGAATTAGTGGCTCCAAATTAAGTTGTTGGAAGGCTATTTATTTACAAACATACAAGAATTAGTGGCTCCAAATTGTTGTTGGAAGGCTATTAATTTACAAACATCCCAATATTTATATGTTGGAAGACTCTTGTGGTGACATTTATACTTTTAACTACCTTAATGCGCATATTCATGATTGTTATTCTATTTTAGGCAATGGGTTGTGAACACACGAGTTGCAAGTTTTGTATGGGCGGAACTTGGAACTAAGTGGATTTACAATGTCTTTGCTGTGTGAACATTCTCAAAGTATTTCGGATCATTTTATCACAAACTTATGAACTCACCAACCTTGTGTTGACACTTTTAGCATATTTATCTCAGTCATAAGCGATAGCATTTCATGGAGCTTTTGGGTCTCATGGCATACATTGGAGTCTAGTGTTTTATCTATTACCATTCGACATGTTTTGTAAACCTTTATGTATTATCAAACTTTGGGATCTCATGTGTTGTAAACTTTAACTTATTTAATCGAATGGTAAACTCTTTAAAACGCCTCATTATAGAGGTTTCTTTATCCATACTTTGTGCTATGACGTCAGACCCAATGACACTATCGTTCCGCGCGATATTTTGGGGTGTGACACCATGTCCGTTGTATATTTGCTCATGGACAAACATAAATATCGTTCATTTCGGATATCGCAAACTTTTGATCTTTTAAAATCATGTTATGCAATATGATGTACGTGTACATGACTCTTCGTAGCTTGTTGATAGTCCAAGCACGCGCGTTGGCTTATACTATGCCAACGCCCTTGAAGGACCCCGAAAGCTCTTTCAACGCCTTTGAAAGCACTTTCTTGTTTTTGTTTTAACAAGGCATTTTCTCCTAATATGCAATCGAGAATGATTTGACAAAAGATGACCAAGCTGGGTAAATCCCGTCAGCTAGGTAATACCCGTGTTCAAATGTTGCACCGTTTACTTGAAACGGAACCTTGGGGGCGATGTCATCAAGAAGGTCATCGAATAACGATGAATTATTCAAAACAGTTAAATCATTAATCGCACCCGCTACCCCAAAAATGCATGCCAAATCTATAAATCGTATGACGCAACGACTTCAAGCATAATAGTTGGATATTTTTTATCACCTCTATGAAATTGCCCTTGCCACTCAACGGAACAGTTTTTCCATTCCCAGTGCATACAATCAATGCTCCCAAGAATTCCCGGAAACCCATGGACCGTGTTATGTGCGTTCTATAAATTTTGAATGTCATTCAAATTAGGCTTTCTTAAAAACTCGGACATAAACAATTCAATTACACACATAGTAAAAAAATCTAGACAATCGCATGCCGTGTGTGACCCCATTTGTAAATATTCATCAAATGCATCAGGAGAGGTGCCGTAGGCCAATTGGCGGATGTGCATTTCATAATAACACTCATACTCATTGCACCCGTAGCATCGGGTCGGACACTAAAGAAATCAAAATGCGGTGGAAGAGAATCAACAGTTTGAATGTGATTTTCAATACCTTGTACTATTCCTAAGAATAGTTTACGACTCATACGAAATCGACGCCTAAAATAGTAGTCCGGATATTTTGGACAATCAGAAAAATAGTCGGATATCATACGTTCTTCAGCAACTTCACGGTCACGGTAGATGTAATTACGGGTGCGTGAACTTTCAGCTTCCTGTTCTGCCAACGATTGCCCATAACCTGCAACTTTCAGAATCATCTCGATATCTTGTAAATCATCAATATCGGAATCCGAATTTGAACCACTCATGTTTTTTTTCTTAAGATGTAAAGATTTGAAAGAGTAGTGTGTGAATGATTTGAAAAAAGGAGTGTGAATGATTTTATAAAAATGGGGTATTATTTATAAGAGGGTGGGTAAAGTTTTAATTTTAAAAATAAAAAGGTTTTTTTTTTAAATCGAACCGTTTAACAACGGTTATATTCATTTCCTGTTTGTCTTCTTCCTCGTTGTTGCAATGGCGAAAACACCAACGGCGAGCTCGCCTGGTGTGGTGGCGAGGGACGAAAGGCGCCGACGAGCTTGCCACATAGGAAATGGCGAGCAAACTCGCCACCGTACCCCATGCTTTAAAAGGCGTGAGGCGTGGCATGGCGGCATAGCCACGCCTCAAGCCTTACAAGCCTTTTTGAAGCCTTTGCGTTTCATAAGGCGTGCTTAAGGCGGCAAGAAAATATTTATAGATTTATGTATTTATAAGTTTATATCATTTTTTAAGAGCAATTTCAATAACTAAAGCCCCAATCTCAAATAACCAGGCCCAAATATGAGGCCAAAATAGGAATTAAGTTTTGAAATAACGAGTCCCAGGAAGGAATAGCCCAAATACTAGAAATTCAAGCCCAAATCCGTACATCCCTTAAATTCTTCTAAAAATGGCGCCACGCCTTACCAAAAGGCGCGCCATTTCACGTCTTTTCGCGCCTTATCTCACGCCTTTTCACATGACGCCTAGAGCTCGAGCCTTGGTTCATTTCGTGGCGCCGAGGCTACGCCTCGCGCCTTGGCGCCTTTTAGAAATATACTAGAGCTTGTTTAGGCTCGCGAGTCTAGTTGAGCTCTGTATATAAGGTTTAGGTTCGAGCTCGTGTAAGCTCGGCTCGTTCGAGCTTTTTACCAATCTGATTTTGAGCTTTTTACGAGCGGCTCGACTCGTTTCCTCCCCTAGTTATAATTTCTTTGTGGTTTGCCGGGTTTCATGGGTTTAGTTCCTAAACTTTTTTTAGCGGGTTTTATCTTTGTGGTTTTGACTGATTACGAGTTTGGTCATTTAAACAATATTTCCCTAAGTTTGACATTAAAATGCTTGTTGAGAGAGTGAAATGACAAAAATACCCTCATATTATTAGTAAAATACTACTAGTTATGTTACAAGTATTATTATTTAAAGCGAAAATTACCAAATGGGACTAACAGAGGAGACTTTGATAAAATATGGATCACTTTTTCTTACTTTACAAAATTGGCCTTACAACTCGTGAAACATTGTTAGTGAATTAAACGAGTTACACGTGTATGGACTAGATTATAATTGGCTTGGAAAAGCCAGCAAAATGTCACGACCCGCCTACTCGACTAGATCATTTTCAAGTATGATCGATTCCGGATTATTCTACACTTCTCTTGGGAAGTCTTGATAAGGATGGAAGAGTTTAGAAGCCCATGGAAGATGATGGATAATCTTGGAAGCTTATAGAATAAGATGGAATAAGTAGGAAGCTCTAGAAGCTTATGGAAATCCTATAAGCTAGAAGCTTCCAGAATGATGTACATAGTAGTATAAATAGGTGTTGCCTCATTTGTAGAATTCATCCATAGAAGTTCACTTGTATTCTCTCTTGTAAAGTTCTAAGCAATACAAAGCATTCCTTTCATTCCACTTGTTCCTTTCTTTGAAGTTTACTTTCGTTGCATACATCGTTAAGTATTCGAGCAAGGCTGAGCTTAGTCGAGACTAAGTGCCGCACGGGAGACCTTGTAGAGACAAGTCCGTGACAATTGGTATCAGAGCGAGTGTTGATTCAAGGCGATGGCAAATGAGACCGATAAGATTGGTGCTAGTGGAAGTGTGATCGTTGACGAGAGGCAAGGTCGCGATGACAAGCGTCAAGACCCGAAGAAAAGAGGTGCGTCTAAGGACGTTATGTCGAGCTTGGATAAGAGATTGGCGGGTGTTGAGACATCCGTGTCAGAGTTGAAGACCCAAGTTGAGGGCTTGGAAGGTTTAGACTCGGACTTTTCGACCATGAAGGATGACTTTAGGGTCGTCCTCAATACTCTTAGTGGCGACTTTAAACGCAAGATCCATGATTTAAAGGAGATGCTCATGGGTGAGATCTCCAACATTCATAAGACCATCGAAGACTTGCAAGCCGATGTAGTGCTATGCAAGCGATTCATGGCTAATGGAGGTGGCAACGCTAATCATAATGCTCCGAAGATTGATGTTCCAAAACCATCACCGTTCGTGGGAAAGCGGGAAGCTAGGGCGGTTGATGATTTCCTATGGGAGATGGAGCAATACTTGGAGGGTTCAACATTACGGATGATGACACCAAGATCAAGATGGCGACCCGATACTTGAAAGATACCGCGGGGTTATGGTGGAGACGTCGATATGGAGATATCGAACGAGGTATGTGTACTATCGATACTTGGGCTGATTTTGTTGTCGAACTTAAGAAGCAATTTTATCCGAGAATGCTAAGAACGAAGCAAAGATTCAAGCCAGAACTTAAGTATTCCAACGATCCGGGATTATGTTAAGGAATTTACTACACTAACCTTGGAGATTCCGGATCTTTCCGACCAAGACTCTCTCTTTTATTTCCTCGATGGTTTGCAAGGATGGGCTAAGACGGAGTTAGAGAGACGTGGAGTTCAAGACCTTGCTACGGCTATCGCCCATGCCGAGGACTTGATCGATTTTAGTACGAGGAGGGAAACGTCTAAGCCGAGGGATCGAAAGGTGAACCATGAGAAAGGTGGGGGAGAGAAAGTCGCTCAAGCAAAGCACGATAATGCACATAAACCACCAACCGAAAAGAATAAAGACGTAAAGACGACCTTTAAGAGTGGTGGATGCTTCATATGACGGACCTCATAGAGCTCGAGATTAACCTAAGAAAGCAAGCCTTAATGGAATGATGGTTCATGAAGACGAAGGCCCAGTGATGGCGGATGCATGAGCTCGATGAGGATCTTGAATGCAATCAAGGCCAAGACGGAGGTACCGAAAGTTGTAGGAAAGGATTGCAATTTGTAGAAGCATCCATCAATGGGACCAAGGTACGTGCTTTAGTAGATTCCGTGCCACTCATAATTTCGTGTCGGTTGATGAAGCCAAGCGGCTAAGGATTAGCGCCACGAAAGGGAGTGGAACGCTCAAGCCGGAAATTCAAGGCCAAACCGATGGAAGGAGTGGCCAAGGATGTTCAAGCCAAGATCGGAGAATGGGATGGGACGGTTGACTTGTTGGTGGTCCCGATGGATGATTTCGATGTGGTTCTTGGGTTAGAGTTCCTCGATAAGGTACGAGCTTTCCCTATGCCATTTGCTAATTCTTTATGTATCCTAGATGGTGGAAAGACTTGCATGGTTAGCACGGAACGGGATTCTAAGTGTGGAGTAAAGACCCTTTCGGCCATGCAATTCAAGAAAGGGTACAACAAGAGCGAGCCTTGCTATTTGGCGGTAACAAGGCTAGAGATGGATGGTGAGTCGGGCAAAGTGGAGGTACCAAGGAGATCGAAAGGTGCTTGATGAGTTCAAGGACATGATGCCCAAGGAGTTGCCAAAGCTACCACCTAGGAGGAGGTGGATCATACCATCGAGTTGGAACCGGGTTCCAAGCCACCCGCCAAAGCCCTCACCGAATGCCACCACCCAGTTGGAGGAGTTGCGTAAGCAACTCAAGGATCTTTGGATGCGGCTATATTCGACCGAAAGCCCCATATGGTGCGCCGGTGCTATTTCAAAGGAAGAAGGACGGATCCTTGCGGATGTGCATAGACTACCGGCACTTAACAAGGTAACGATTAAGAACAAGTACCCTATTCCTCTTATTGCGATTTGTTTGATCAACTTGGAAAGGCGAGATACTTCCAAGTTAGACTTGAGATCGGGTACTACCAAGTACGGATAGCGGAGGAGACGGGCTAAGACGACGTGTGTCATGAGGTATGGTTCTTACGAGTTCTTAGTAATGCCTTTGGCTCGACTAATGCTCCCGCTACTTTTGCACCCTTATGAATAAGCTATTTCACCCGCTCCTTGATAAGTTCGTGGTGGTATACTTGGACGATATCTTTGTTTATAGTCATACCTTGAAGAGCATGTCTTGCATTTGAAGCGTGTGTTTCAAGTGTTACGAGAAAACGAGCTTTATGTAAAGTTGGAGAAATGCTCTTCGCCCAAGACGAAGTCGAGTTCTTGGGACACAAGATCAAAGACGGTGGATTGATGATGGACGGTGCAAAGGTAAAAGCTATCCAAGAATGGGAACCGCCATCCAAGGTAACTGAGTTACGATCTTTCTTGGCTCGGTGAACTATTATCAAAGGTTTATCAAGGGTACTCCGCAATAGCATCTCCTTTGACGGACCTATTGAAGAAGAACAAAGCTTGGACTTGGGACGAAAAGTGTCAAGCGGCGCTCGAGAGTTTGAAGAAGGCGGTTATGGAGGAACCGGTGTTGAGACTACCGATGTAACCGCGCCTTTCGAGTTGCACACGGATGCATCGGACTTTGCTATTGGAGGAGTTCTAATGCAAGAAGGACACCCGATCGCATTCGAGAGCCGGAAGTTAAATGAAACAGAGAGAAGTACACGTGCAAGAGAAAGAGATGACGGCGGTTGTGCATTGCTTACGCATGGAGGCATTATTTGTTGGGTTCGAGATTCGTGATCAAGACGGATAACATTGCCACGAGTTATTTTCAAACCCAAAAGAAGTTAAGTCCCAAGCAAGCTCGGTGGCAAGAATTCCTAGCCGAGTTCGACTATCACTTGGAGTACATGCCGGGGAAGGCTAATGTGTAGCCGACGATTGAGTCGTGATGAGTGTCTAAATACTCATCATTTTGTACCAATTAAACCGCAAAAACATCCGAAAACACTTTAAATGCATCAAAATGATAAAAATATCACAAATAAGTGTTTTATGTGTTTTAAATGCAAAAATATCAAAATCTGTGAAAATGTATCAAGTTTGCATAATTGGCGCTTTAGTCCCCAAGTTTCAAAAGTTGTCAAAAAAGTCCTGGTAAAAACAAAATAAAGAAAATGTTATTCAAGGTCCTCAAATATTCTAAGTTGTCAAAATGGTCCTTGAATAAATCTTTTGTCAAATGGCGTAAAAGGTCCTCAAGTTTTGAAATTGTCACAAATAGTCCTTGAAAATTGAAATGTCAAACGGTCCTTGTACTATTAAAGTTTGTCAGTTTTAGTCCTTGTGACAACTTTGGAATAATGGCAGAATTGGTCCTTCAAGATTTCAGAATTACAAGTCAAGTCCTTGTCATAATAACCAACCAAGACTTGTCAAAACTGTTTTGACCCCCTGCCACTTACCCATTTGACCCCCCTGTCATTTACGTGTTTTGAACCCCAGGTCAAACCAGCTTTTCCCGCCAAAAACGTGGACGGCCTAGATTGCTCAAAACTCATCCATTTACCAAGATTATTAGTGGGATTCAATCAGAAGGACATGTGGATGCTTTTTGGTGCTTAAAAGAGGAAGAGAAACAAGAGAGAAGGCCAGTTTTTAGTTTTTTTAATTTTAAGTATGTCGTATTTTTCTTAAAATGTCTTAAGTAGCTTTAAAGTTGTAATTTCAAGCTTAATGATATCAAACTTAAGTATTTCATTGTACTTCAACTGTTATCAAGCATCAATTCAAGTTTGAGTTTACAATTCATGTTTCATGTCCACTGTTTCAATTTTCAATTTTAAAATCTGATCTTAAAGCTTCAATAAGCTTCATTCAAACTCAAACAAGCTTATTTAAGCTCAATATAGCTTTTTGTAAGCTTGGGAAAACAGTTTCAATCAAGTTCCATTTTGGTCAACAAAAGTCAACTGAGAAGAAGAATTTGGTTAAAGCAGTTTGGAAATGGATATGAAGTGTTGCAGAGATGGATTTGGGTTGGAAATGGATTAGAATAGTAGTATTGGGATTGGTTTAAGCTACAAAACAAGCTGAAACACTTGTGAGCTTTTAATCTCATTTTCATTTTTTTTTTGCAGTTTTCATATTGTGCTTGTGTTTATGTCTGTGGTAATTAATGGTGTAAACCTGTTCAAATAGTAGTAACTAGTATAACTGTAGTCATAGTAATCACTGGTTTGTACTAGTTCAATAGTTTGCTTAGTTTAATCTTCAAATCAGTATTATAAAGTGGTGTTTGGATCAGCCTGTTACACTGTCTTTAAGGTTTGTTCATGAGATGAGTTTTGTTGGTTTAAACATGTTTAGTGCTATTTGACTCATATCAGTCAATATTTTGTGCCTGCACAAGTTCTAAGTCAAAATCAAATAAAATCGGTCTCATTCACTTAATCACATTTTGTCAAGTCAAAACTTGTTTAGTGCTTAGATATCCTAGTAATAACTTGTAGTAGTTCCATTGCATCATATTACATCACAATCAATCCACAAAGTGATTGCAAAGTTCATTTAGTCAACATTTCAAATCATCAAGAAAGTCAAAAGTGAAAAAATCATTTGAGCCCAACTAGGGTGAATTTTCATGAGCTCATTTCTAGGCCAAGTCAATTGAAATTGTAGGTTTAAAAGTTCACTTGGTCTATTTTCTTATTGTTATTTTTGTAGATTTTATCAAATTTTTATAAGCTCTTAAACTGCTTATCAAAATGGGCTTATATGCCTGCTCATACAACTCACCAACACTGAAGTTTTCAAGCTCTTGCAGAGCTTATCCGAGCTCCACGAGCTTCTAGGTCCTGTTTTTGGTTTGAAGGTACCTAGCCAGGTCTAGTTTAGACTCCAACAATTGGTTTTGAGTTTGGACTTGTTTAAGTACTTATTTTCTAGTCTCCAAGTAGCACCAAAAACTGCTTTTGGCTGTCTTAACTCAAATCAATCAAATCACAAGCAGTTGCAATTCAGAGGTCAAGGCCATTTGTAATTTGTTGTTTTAAAGTACTTATAGCTTATTAGAGCTTACGTGAAAGTTTGGTTCTCGGTTTGTAACTTGTGCTTATTCAAAGTGCTTATTAATAAGGACTTATAATCGCAGCTTCAATTTCCTCCACATAAGCTACTGTTTTCTATTTTCCCAGATTCTAAATATTATTTTAGACTTTTCTTGAATTTTCACATTTTTCTAGGTCAGTTTGCTATTTTTCTTAATTAAAAGCAGTTTTAAGTCATTTTAAATAGCTTTTAATACAATTAAATCGAAAAAGTTCAAAAAATAATTTTTCATTTTCTTAGGTTAAGATAAATATAAAAAGTAAAAATTATTTTTCCAGATTTTCATAGTTTATTTTGTAATTTTAGCAATTTAAGTAGTTTTAAATAATTTTAATTCCTAGAAAATAGAAAAATAATCGAAAAATATGAAAACAATTTTGAAAATTCTATTTTGTTATTTTAGATTTTCCAAGTCATAATTTTATTTTTCTAGCTTTATTTTCTATTTTCTTGTATTTTAGGTTATTATTAAATAGTTAAAAATAGTTTTTAATTAATAATAATTAGATAAATAGTTATAAAAATAATTTCTTTTTCTTAAAATTTTCTTTTATCATTAGGTTTGTAAAAATATCATTTTCATATTTTTAGGATTAATACTGCTTCAGTTTTACATTTTCTTGTGTACGTCACGTAGTTTTTAATTTAAGTTTTATAAAAGTAAAATCAAAAACATCAGTTTAAAAATAGTGATAGCGTTTATTTAATATAGTTTATCTTTTTAATTTCCTTTAATTTGCATTTAAGCCCCGTAGTTATAAAATAACTCAAAATCCTTCTTCGATCACTATCCTTAGTGGTTATTCGACATCCGATTGTGTTAAACACCGGTCATCCTCCGTGGGACTTAACGACCCGGAATCCACCGATTCTCCTGATCTAAATTGCATTTGGTGTTTGAGTGCTTTTAAGTTCCTTACTATTGGTCATTCACAAGTGGCTAGCTGCGTGAGAAAACTTGAGCGGTTTTGCACCGATCAAATTTTGGCGCTTGTTCCGGGAGGTCAAGCGTGTTCTAAGCTTTTCGCACCCATACTTGCACATATACCACCTTTTGTAAAAAGTTTTTGTAAAGTTTTAACAAAATCAAAAGTTCATTAACACTTTTCCTAAAGTGTTAAAACACCAAACAAAATATAAAACAACAAAACAATCGTAACGTTTTCTAGCTTGTGTTTCTTTTAAGGTGATTCTTAAAGAAATACGATTTGGTTAAACGAGACGATACCAAAATATTGTCCAAAAGTTTTAAACCCATCAAGACAAATCTATACCTACGTCTTTTCGGTGGTACTTAATATATACATAAAATCAACCACCGCAAATCAAGGCAAGACACCTACTAACCTGGGGTGTGACCATAATAAGTTCCCGAACATCGATTTAAAACTTGCCTTTGTGTCCTTGTGATTTGGTGTACCTTTTCAAAGAAGCCATTTCATTTGTGATTATTGGTTAAGTTCACTTGTCGTTTTGCCTCGCATTTGTTTTGAAAACCGATTTTTATACTTAGTGCATGCGCACTCGTTCTTCCAGCTTCTACAAGTCCACTTTCGAACTTGGAAAGATTCCTCGTGAGCGTAGAGGACGTTCCGCTCCTTCACCGGTATCGAGGAACGTCTACCACCACCACCACCGCAGTAATGGCGTAAGACAAGCCGATGAATGAGCTTCTCCAAGCACCCATCGAGGGTTACGGAGATGCTATTGTTGTCCCACCCATCGCGGGTCGATACTTTGAGCTCAAAACCGGGTTACTTAACTGCAACCCAAAGCCAATTTTATGGTTTTGAGCGGGATGATCCTCATGCACACATTCGATGGTTTAACAAGATTGCATCTACCGTCAAATACAAGAATGTCCCACATGAAGCCATCAAGCTTCTTCTGCTCCCATTTTCTGTAGGACAAGCCGGAATTGGCTTGAGAAACAACCCTCGTTCCATTGAGACATGGGAAGATCTTGTCACAAAGTTTGTTAACGAATTCTATCCTCCATCCCGAACTACAAGTCTTAAGAATGAGATAATGAAATTCTCAAAGATTTGATGAATCATTCGGGAGGCATGGGATCGTTACAAAGAATTGCTCCATAAGTGTCCGCATCATGGTTTTACCGAGTTAATGCAAATGGATACTTTCTACAATGGTCGAACCGGACTAATCAAGACTCTTTGAATGCCTCCGCTGGAGGTAATTTCTTGAGCAAGACCACAAAAGAAGCCTTGCAAATCATTGAAAACAAGTCCAGTGTCCGCCCTTTCCGCACAAAGACATATCGGACTCGGTCGATCTTGGACCTTCTACTTCATCTCCGTGAGTACATCTAGCACCGATGCTAAGATTGACAAACTCACGGATATTGTTCAGGCTTTGGTTCTTGCTAACCAAAAGAAAGTCACTTTCACACAAACACCATCATATGGTGAAGTTAAGAAAGTTGAAGTTTGTGTTACTTGTGGTGGTCCTCATGCATACTACAACTGTACTGCCACTGATGGTAGTCCTTTTGAAGCCAATGCTATATCACGGTAGTTTGGTTCGTTTTCAACGTCGGTGATCGAGTCCTTCTTTTCAACTCAAGATTAAAGATTTTCTCGGGAAAACTAAAATCCTACCGGTGCGGACCATTCACCATCACTAAAGTATTCCCATATGGAACCATTGAGTTATCTCAACCCGATGGTCCAAACTTTAAAGTGAATGGT
This sequence comes from Chrysanthemum lavandulifolium, assembly GCA_022545495.1. Classification (NCBI taxonomy): domain Eukaryota; kingdom Viridiplantae; phylum Streptophyta; class Magnoliopsida; order Asterales; family Asteraceae; genus Chrysanthemum; species Chrysanthemum lavandulifolium. The sequence continues at coordinate 250,906,519 of CM040245.1, forward strand.
CATCGATTGAAGCATTATTTTGAGAGGACATTCCTCCCGTGGTTGTCCGGATCTACAAACTTTCCCCATGAACTAATGAATGCGGGATCGAGTCAAGCTAGCGACTCGGTAATCAAAAACAATAGCTAAACATGGGTTTTCACCGTGTGTTCCACCCTAGTGTGGGAGATGCCCCATTGTAGTGAAAAAAAAAAAAAAAAAAAAAAAATCATGCTAAATAATGGCCTTAGTATTTCCCTTTTACGTTCTATGTTTCGGCATAACGGCCCGAGACTTTGAATATTGAGGCAATATTCATTTCTAAGTGTGGGGAATTTCACGAATTTTATCATGTAATTACACCGCTAATTCCCCATTTTGGCCAATTTTTTTTTTTTTTTTTAAATAAGTGTTTTCACTTACTCGATTATGGTTATCGATCCGCCTTGTCTAATAAACAAAAGGATTGGCTAATCCAGAGCAAACGGCTCTTGGTAAAGATATCTCAAATCATGACGGCTTGCAATTTGCCCAAAATTGTATGGTATTCACTCACCATATCCTTAAAAGTGAAGAGTTGGCTAGCCCGCAAGTTTATGGCTTGTGGTAAAGGCGAGTTGGAAAACCATAATTGGTAATCACCACCAAAGATATTTTATCTAAGAGTTGGCTAGTCCGAAGCAAGCGGCTTCCGGTAAAGACAAATCAAATCCGTTGGAAGTCGGTGATTTGCTCAAAATCATTTGGTTATCGGTGTACCAAAGTTCTTACTTGAACTGAAACATTTGGCTACTCCGAGTAATGGCTTTTGGTAAAGAGATGAAATCCATTAATTTTCTCAAAACATTGCTAGGAACTAGCAATATCTTAGTGTGGGGATTGATGAGTGTCTAAATACTCATCATTTTGTACCAATTAAACGCAAAAACATCCGAAAACACTCGAAATGCATCAAAATGATAAAAATATCACAAATAAGTGTTTTATGTGTTTTAAATGCAAAAATATCAAAATCGGTGAAAACGCATTATCAAGTTTGCATAATTAGCGCTTTAGTCCCCAAGTTTCAAAAGTTGTCAAAAGCAGGTCCTCGTAAAAACAAAATAAAGAAAAATGTTATTCAAGGTCCCCGAAATATTCTAAGTTGTCAAAATGGTCCTTGAATAAATCTTTTGTCAAATGGCGTAAAAGGTCCCTCAAGTTTTGAAATTGTCACAAATAGTCCTTGGAAAATTGAAAATGTCAAAAGCGGTCCTTGTACTATTAAATTTTGTCAGTTTAGTCCTTGTGACAACTTTGGAATAATGGCGAATTGGTCCTTCAAGATTTCGTAATTACAAGTCAAGTCCTTGTCATAATAACCAACCAAGACTTGTCAAACTGTTTGACCCCTACTTACCCATTTGACCCTGTCATTTACATTTTGAACCCTGTGTCAAACCAGTTTTTCCCGCCAAAAACATGGACGGCCTAGATTGCTCAAAACTCATCCATTTACCAAGATTATTAGTGGGATTCAATCGAAGGACACGTGGGTGCTTTTGGTGCTTAAAGGAAGAGAAACAAGAGAGGGCCGGTTTTAGTTTTTAATTTTAAGTATGTCGTATTTTTCTTAAAATGTCTTAAGTAGCTTTAAAGTTGTAATTTCAAGCTTAATGATATCAAACTTAAGTATTTCATTGTACTTCAACTGTTATCAAGCATCAATTCAAGTTTGAGTTTACAATTCATGTTTCATGTCCACTGTTTCAATTTTCAATTTTAAAATCTGATCTTAAAGCTTCAATAAGCTTCATTCAAACTCAAACAAGCTTATTTAAGCTCAATATAGCTTTTTGTAAGCTTGGGAAAACAGTTTCAATCAAGTTCCATTTTGGTCAACAAAAGTCAATCGAGAAGAAGAATTTGGTTAAAGCGGTTTGAAATGGATATGAAGTGTTGCGAGAGATGGATTTGGGTTGAAATGGATTAGAATAGTAGTATTGGGATTGGTTTAAGCTACAAAACAAGTTTGAAACACTTGTGAGCTTTTAATCTCATTTTCATTTTTTTTTTGCGCTTTCATATTGTGCTTGTGTTTATGTCTGTGGTAATTAATGGTGTAAACCTGTTCAAATAGTAGTAACTAGTATAACGTAGTCATAGTAATCACCGGTTTGTACTAGTTCAATAGTTTGCTCGGTTTAATTTTCAAATCGAAGATTATAAAGTGGTGTTTGGATCACTGTTACCTTGTCTTTAAGGTTTGTTCATGAGTTGAGTTTTGTTGGTTTAAACTTGTTTAGTGCTATTTGACTCATATCACCAATATTTTGTGCTCGCACAAGTTCTAAGTCAAAATCAAATAAAATCTGTCTCATTCACTTAATCACAGATTTTGTCAAGTCAAAACTTGTTTAGTGCTTAGATATCCTAGTAATAACTTGTAGTAGTTCCATTGCATCATATTACATCACAATCAATCCACAAAGTGATTGCAAAGTTCGATTTAGTCAACATTTCAAATCATCAAGAAAGTCAAAAGTGAAAAAATCATTTGAGCCCAACTAGGGTGAATTTTCATGAGCTCATTTCTAGGCCAAATCAATTGAAATTGTAGGTTTAAAAGTTCACTTGGTCTATTTTCTTATTGTTATTTTGTAGATTTTATCAAATTTTTATAAGCTCTTAAACCGCTTATCAAAATGGACTTATATGCCTGTTCATACAACTCGTCAACATCGAGTTTTCTCAAGCTCTTCTGAGCTTATCCGAGCTCCACGAGCTTCTCTAGGTCCGGTTTTGGTTTGAAGGTACCTAGCCAGGTCTAGTTTAGACTCCAACAATTGGTTTTGAGTTTGGACTTGTTTAAGTGCTTATTTTCCGGTTTCCAAGTAGCACCAAAATCTGCTTTGGCATCTTAACTCAAATCAATCAAATCACAAGCGCTTGCAATTCAGAGGTCAAGGTCATTTGTAATTTGTTGTTTTAAAGTACTTATAGCTTATTAGAGCTTCGTGAAAGTTTGGTTCTCGGTTTGTAACTTGTGCTTATTAAAAGTGCTTATTAATAAGGACTTATAACTGCGAGCTTTCAATTTCCTCTACATAAGCTACTGTTTTCTATTTTCCCAGATTCTAAATATTATTTTAGACTTTTCTTGAATTTTTCACATTTTTCTAGGTCAGTTTGCTATTTTTCTTAATTAAAAGCAGTTTTAAGTCATTTTAAATAGCTTTTAATACAATTAAATCGAAAAAGTTCAAAAAATAATTTTCATTTTCTTAGGTTAAGATAAATATAAAAAGTAAAAATTATTTTCCAGATTTTTCATAGTTTATTTTGTAATTTTAGCAATTTAAGTAGTTTTAAATAGTTTTTAATTCCTAGAAAATAGAAAATAATCGAAAAATATAAAAAATTTTGAAAATTCTATTTTGTTATTTTAGATTTTTCCAAGTCATAATTTTATTTTTCTAGCTTTATTTTCTATTCTCTTGTATTTTAGGTTATTATTAAATAGTTAAAAATAGTTTTAATTAATAATAATTAGATAAATAGTTATAAAAATAATTTTCTTTTCTTAAAATTTTATTTTATCATTAGGTTTGTAAAATATCATTTTCATATTTTTAGGATTAATCTTGCTTGAGTTTTACATTTTCTTGTGTGCGTCGCGTAGTTTTTAATTTAAGTTTTATAAAAGTAAAATCAAAACATCGGTTTAAAAATAGTGATAGCGTTTATTTAATATAGTTTATCTTTTAATTTCCTTTAATTTGCATTTAAGCCCTGTAAGTTATAAAATAACTCAAAATCCTTCTTGATCACTATCCTGAGTGGTTATTCGACATCGATTGTGTTAAACACCGTCATCCTCCGTGGGACTTAACGACCCGGAATCCATCAGTATTCTCTCGATCTAAATTGCATTTGGTGTTTGAGTTGTTTTAAGTTCCTTACTACCGGTCATTCACAAGTGGCTAGCTTGCATGAGAAAACTTGATTGTTTTGCACCGATCAAGTCGCAAGGTGGAGTTTGCGGCAATCACCCAAGCACAATTCTTCCTCCAAGACCGAATCAAGGAAGGATTGGAACATGACCCTTTTGCCAAGAAGCTCGTATCCCTAGCAAGAGATGGAAAGACTCGAAGATTTTGGCTTAAGGGAGACATGTTGTTCACGAAAGGAGATCGGCTTTACGTGCCTAAGTGGGGTGATCTTAGACGGTTAATCTTGAAAGAGTGTCGTGATTTGAAGTGGGTCGGTCATCCAGGGATCAAGAGGACGTTGGCATTGGTCGAAGGCACTTATTATTGGCCAAGGATGGAAGACGATGTAGAGACATTCGTGCGAACGTGCCTTATTTGCCAACAAGACAAGATAGAGCAAAAGAAGTCCGGAAGATTGTTGGAGCCTCTACCGACGCCCAAAGGACCATGGTAAAGCGTTTCCATGGACTTTATCACATGCTTGCCGAAGTCGGAAGGATGTGGGAGTATTATAGTGGTGGTCGATCGATTCTCGAAGTATGGAACTTTCATTGCCGCACCACCCGACGTCCACACAGACGATACGGCTAAGCTTTTCTTTAAGAATGTGGTGAAGTATTGGGAGTGCCACATGTGATCGTTAGTGATCGAGATCCAAGATTCACGGGCGCTTTTGTGAGTTGTTCAAGATCATGGGAACGGATTTGATCTTCTCTCGAGTTTCCATCCCAAACGGATGGGCAAACGGAGAGGTGAACGACTCTTCGAGCTCTATCTTGACACTATGTGAGTGCCAACCAACATGATTGGGCTAAACTCCTTGACGTTGCTCAATTCTCGTACAACATGCAAAGGAGTGAAGCCACGGGGAAGAGTCCTTTTGAGTTGGTCACGGGGAGCCAACCATTGACTCAGAATGCCTTAGCCGCATCATACGAGGGAAGTAGCCGGCCGCTACAAAACAATGAAGGAATGGCACGAGCAAGCGGACTTGGCTCGGGCTTCGTTGGACAAAGCGCTAAAAGATGAAGAAGTGGGCGGACGGAAAAAGGAGACACGTCGAGTTCGAGTCGGAGATCAAGTAATGGTGAAGCTCTTGCCTCAACAATTCAAATCACTAAGGAAGGTGCACAAAGGATTGATACGGAGGTATGAAGGCCCTTTCCCCGTGATAGGACGTGTTGGAAAGGTTTCTTATCGACTTCAACTACCGCCCAAGTTGAAGATTCATCCGGTCTTCCACGTTAGTCTTCTCAAGCCTTATCATAAGGACGAGGAAGACTCAGAACGAGGGGTGTCCAAGCGGGCACCAACAACGGTTGTTACTTCGTACGATCGAGAGGTTTATGAGATCTTGTCGGATCGTACGATACGGAGACGAGGAGTGCCAAGCTATAAGGAGTACTTGATCAAGTGGCGTAATTTGCCCGATAGTGAAGCAAGTTGGGAAGCCGAAGACTTGTTGTGGCAATTTGTGGACAAGATCAAGAAGTATCACGAGGATGGCACGACGAGGACGTCGCGAGCTTAGGTGGGGGAGGATGTCACGACCCGCCTACTCGACTAGATCATTTTCAAGTATGATCGGGATTCCGGATTATTCTACACTTCTCTTTGGAAGTCTTGATAAGGATGGAAGAGTTTAGAAGCCCATGGAAGATGATGGATAATCTTGGAAGCTTATAGAATAAGATGGAATAAGTAGGAAGCTCTAGAAGCTTACTAGAAGCTTATGGAAATCCTATAAGCTAGAAGCTTCCAGAATGATGTACATAGTAGTATAAATATGTTGAAAACTCTCAGACCTTGACAGATCTTTAGCACTCGTGGATCGTTAGTGTTGCCTATGTAATCATAAGCAAACTAATAGACAGTCTCTAACACTCGTATTCTATAGCGGAAAGTAAATACAAGTTGTTATAACTAAGAACACTTAGATCCTCTATGGATCTTTTTATTCACTGAAACTCTATGTTTCAGATGAGTTGGTTGTCTATTACAAACTATGAGGTTCCTTTTATAAACAAGGAACCCTAATCTATTACTACCCAATCGACTAAACATGCAAGCATGCATTTAATGACTAATACATTAAACTATATTGAGCAATACAATTATACCCATGCAACCTCGGGCCGTTCAAAAATAATAATGAGTTAGCATTTAATACAGTAAGGCGCATGCTGATCCTAGTCAGCTTTCACCCTTCAGCAGTAACACGGCAATGCTTGTACTCTTGATGAGAATCACTTCTTGATTGATTCTCGCTTCTACTTGTGAGAATCCATCGTCGAGAATGACAGCAAAATCCTACTTCACATAATTCCCAACAATCCTCCTCGGCGGAATTTGACTTGGTTAAGTTCGGTTTCGACCTTGAAAGATCTTGAGACTTGATGCTAGAGGATTGTTTTCACACATCGAAGCGAAGACCACTAATAATCTTATCTCTATGATGATCAACTTTGAAATTCGGTCTTTGCAAAGAACAAATGACATAATGTACATCATACTTATCGATTGCATACTATCCTCATCACTTCGGTGTGTGAACTCCTGAGAGGTGAATCATTGAAAATAATGGATTTGATGTCTCTTTACCAATAGCCATTACTACTGGAGTAGCCAAATGTTTAAGTTCGAAAACTATGGTACATCGATAACCATCGATTTATAGGCAAACCGAAACCATATAAACGGATTTGATGTGTCTTTACCAGCCGTTTGCTCGGGACTAGTCAATTCTTAGAATTGGTGAATTGATAACCAAATATGGAGATAGTTGCCTTTACCAAAATCCATATACTTGTGGGCTAGCCAATTCTTGGATTCCAACAAGGAATAGACCATGGTGAATTGATGACCATACAACACTCAACAATTAAGCATGGGTGGTTGCGAACCCTATGATTTTGAGCAAATCATTACGACTATCAATGATTTGATGTGTCTTTACCAAAGTTGTACCCTTTGGACTAGTTAAATCTTTGATACACACAAGGTATATCCGGTGAGTTAAAACCATCAAGAATACAACAAACACCGCAAAAGAAAGTTATTATTATTATTTTTTT